>JAFREQ010000176.1:0-7500 GCA_025331565.1 Holacanthus passer | reverse complement strand
CTACACTGTGACTTATTCTGCAAAAATAAGTGTTACTGATGCTTCCTCCTGATGTTGGGACTTTAGTGGAATTAGTTTTTCAAACGGATCTGAACTTCACATAGTCAGCTGAACACTGTCTTATTTAGATGTACAGAGTCTATTTCCAAAGTGGACTTTCCAAGTCCAAATGTTTTTACTGTAATATCATTAGCTCAATATCTTTTAGGAATCGAATCTTAAGACGGAGCACATAGCTAGATAGTAACCTCAATCCATTCTTTATGAATTTGTACCCTGACCTCTTCTCCCCATGTGCAACAGCTCCTTTTGTGTTTTTGTGTTGTTTTTCTTTCTTCAAGTTCTGGCAATAGTCTGCCACAACATCCTGTAACTGGTCTAAAAGACCGAACCATAAAAACAAATGTTTTCACACTAGAAATGAACCAAACCATGGTTCAGTTTGATCTGGAACAAGACCACCTCTTTCAGTGGGACCATGGTTTGGCTGTTTGGTTCACACTGTGGTCCATGGGAGGTTTCACGCCTGTAATTTTGGTTCAGATATCTGCTTTTTGCTTTCATCTCTTCTCAGGTCACTTTTTCTTAAAGTGTCACAGTATAGAAACAGAAAATGTCTGATCGCCGCTAAGGGGGAAAATTACTTAAATCTAAAAACCTGGTAAATTTTGAATCACATCATCACATTCACACTCAGACAGACACACCCACTCTCTCTTATAGACACACAGACACTCACACACAGATGCCCTGAAGTTAAAACCAAACAGCTTCCATTCAGTCATAAAAATGTCTCATGAGCTTGAACAAGTCTGTTACCAGAACACCTGGAGGTGTGTGTGTGTGTGTGTGTGTGTGTGTGTGTTCGTGTGTGTGCATATGTGCGTTACCTGTTTGAGATCCAGTGTGATGGTAATCCAGTGAAACTGTCGTCCGTTCTTGATACTTGGACTTTGCCACCACTGATTTGTCCCATCAATGGCATTTGTGATTGGATGACGTTCTGAACAACACACACAACTACTGTTAGTACCACCAGTACTACTTACTGCTATGAAGTACAATGAGCACTGCTGTGAAGTACAGCTAGTTTACTGCAGTAGTGTTGAACTGTAAATGGTAGTATTGATATGCACTCTGATAAATGATACCACACTGATAATATGAAAGATGATAAATTCAGTTTGAAGGATAACTACTAAAATGAGGATTCAGGCTGATGTGTTCAGAGTCATCAGTAATCAATGTGATCAATGATCAGAGTGATTGATGATTTATAAGACTGCAGGATACAACCTGTTCCTCATCTGCTGATTTCTGATGAATCAATGCTTTTAATTTTAAAATCTCATAAATTCCTCCGTGGACTTTTAATTTCTGTTCTTCAGGAGGAGCTTTTGTTCTGAAGGAGATAAATAATCATGTGACAGTCATGTAGCTGAACATTTTGAATATTTTTTTGTAATATAATGTAAACTTGAACTCTGATGATATTCCAATTTTTTTTTCCTGTCGAGACTCAAACCAACAGTGAATGTGTCTCTGTCTGTCCGAGAATGTCTGAGCCACAGAGCTCTATTAAAAACATATTACTGAGCCTCAGTGTTGTTCCTTCATCACCATGAACACACACACACACACACACACACACACACACACACACACACACACACTGTTGTTTATTTGCACTCAAAATGCACTCTGTGGTTCTAGTTTCATACCTTTGGACAGGACAGAGTTGGCGTCACATTTTGGACAGTGTGGGTTCTTGACTGGTCGTCCTGGAACGTGTTCAACCAGTTTACAGTAAACTTCAGGTTCTGGATCTCCACACGTTGCATTGCTGCTGATCACTGCGTTAGTGGCCAAATTCAAGATGGCAGGGAACAGACCTGAAACAGACCGCTAATTGTTAGCATCCAGGAACACACAGATAACTGTTAGCAGCCTGAAGTAACCACTAAACAATAAAACCCTCAGGTGTCTGAATGAATGAATGAATGAAAGAAAAATGAATAAATGAATGAGCAAATGAACTCTGCATTCTTTGTTTTCTAACTCAGACAGTGTAGGTAAACTCTCAGGTGAGTCACCGTCTAAAACTTCATGGTTGGAGTTCACTTCCTGAGGCTGTGTCATGTGACACCATGTGATCAAGTGACCATGAATCTTCATATGGTAACAGGATGTTCAGTACAGAATGTTTCAGAGTCCTGATATTTTTTTTGTAACACAACTGCAACATCATTTGTTTGATTCCAATCTGAAAGTTTTTTATGTCATTTCCCTTCACTGAAACATCACGTAAACACAAAAAAACATCATATCATAAAAATACACAAAAATGACACACGCATATAAAATCTTTGAAATAAAATCAACATGAAACTTTAAACCTGCTCCAGAGTCACAAATATAGCAAAAATTAAGAGTTGTTGAGTCTCACTAACATTTGACCTTGAATTTTAGCGCACCAATGACTCACATTCACACTCACAATTTCTCAAGAAATTCAAAATGGTGGAAAACAACTTTCACTGTTTTTGACCACAAGACATAACAAAGAACCCTGATCCTAATTATAACCCCAGACCTCAAACCCAAAGAGCCTGGGGGTTTATTCAATGTCACAAAACAAAAAAACTGTAAAAACGACACTGAAGTTAAATATACAGAAATGTAAAGAGATGAATATAAAAAAGAAATAAAAGCTATAAGTGGTCCATCAAGACTGAATCATGTTCAAACACACGTGTGTCAGAAACAAGTACAACATGTGAATAAAAGTACCTGTATGTCAAAGTAAAATGTGTGTGTAGAAGTACTACAGTGAGAAAATAACTTATAAAATCTTTTAAATTAAATCATGGAGGTTTTTTAAACAGATTTTTGGTTGGAAAAACAACCTGAAATAAAGTGATCAGGGTGAAAAATTCTGTTGACACAGGCAAACTTTGATGTTTAGTTCAGAGGTTAAAGGTCAAACTGCTTCATCACTCGTCATCTAAAAAGCACTGATTGACAGTTATATAATTTTACACTGACGACATCACACTTTGTTAAATGTATTCAGATGATCAAATCGTATTCAGATAAAAACGGTTTCCATCCACCTGTTAGAGGAAAGTGTGATAGTTTATTTGTTGAGGCCCAAACACATACTTAAAAAAAAGAAGTTTGTATTTTAACATTAATAGTTTAACAAATTCCAAAGATCTTTAAAATTTTAAAACAAGTTGTTTTTTAAGCAAAGTTCTTTAAACTCGAAGTTGTTTTGAATTATCAATATGATCAATAAAGAATTATCTTAATAAAGTTCTTTATACAGAGTGAAATCAATTTGTTGTTTCTTTCTTCACCCTCAACAGATGTTGCTCTCACAGAAATGAAGTCTCTGAGACTCTCTGTCTACTTTAATATGAGAAATTAGTTTTCTTCATTAAATGTTGAAAATCAGAGCAGTTGTTCTATTTGAAGTCAGAAAACAAAACAAAGTTAAAACTGTGACTGAAATTCTTCAACACTTTGATCAATTTTGTGAAATGATTTGAAAGCGTCAATGTTTACAGAAACTTGATGATAAAGAAAACACACACAGATGTTAATTACTGTTGTGTGTGATCAGCTGTTGAGGTGTAAGAACATTGACTGGGTGGTCTCTCACTCTCTGTTTCTCTCTCTCTCTTTCTCTCTCTCTCTGCGTGTCTGTGTTTTCACACAGTGTTTTGTTGTGGGAACACAGACCTTCAAACCTTCAGACTGTGTCTGTATGAAGATGTCAAAATAAGTATAAATATGTTTAAATATTTCACGATAAACTCTCAGTGACTGAGGCTGCTTCAGTTCACACAGTTTAGTCACTCAGTGTGTGTGTGTGTGTGTGTGTGTGTGTGTGTGTTGGAATGTGTTAATTCAGTCTGTTGATGTTCAGATTGACCTTTGACCCACCCCCCAGCAACACACACACACTGAGATGTGAATGTGTAGTCTACAACTCAGCCTGTGGGGGAGGTAATGTGGTAATGTGGGTGAGGGGGTTTTAGGCTTTTTGGAGGGGGGTAGCAGAGAGGAAGAGGGCGGCGTGTGATTGTTAACAGTAATTATCACCCACACACAGACTGGCTGTTTCCCAGCAGGACATACAGTCTGTCTGTCTGACGATCCTCATCAATATGATTATCAGCGCACACACACACACACACACACACACACACACACACACACATTGATTCATTGATTATGTCTTTATCTTAAAATCAACATGCTCAGATGTTCAAAAGGTTGAAGATGCTGACATGGATTCTACTTTAGTAAAACAGAATCTGCAGCAGTAAAAACAAACCCTACTGCAGTACAACTACACTGGTTTAAATGTTTCTACCACTTTAAGTGAAATCAGTCCAAATCTGAACTTGACTGACTGCTGAAGAAAAAAACAGACAAAACAGATAAATCCTGGATCACAGTGTCTGTCTGGACTCACATGTCAAGGATTCATCACAAAAACTCTGTACTAATCAAACTACAAAGGCATCACATCTATAGAAATATAGAAAGAATGTTTGTATTAATTAGATGTAATTGAATAATCATCAATTTCATTAAAATTCTGTTTCTTTACCATTTGAAATCATCATTGCAAATTAACACAGACTAATTTTTAAGACTCAAAGTGTCTGAAATCTGAAAATTCAGTCAGTCAGCAAACTTTTAACAAAGTCAGACACTAACGCTAACAGTTAATAGAGCTAACCTCCACTTCTGTTTGTCTTTTTCTGATGACCGGTTTATGAAAAAAAAATCCATAATCCAGACTATGACAGTGGCACCATAAACAGCTAAAACATTTAGATTTTGTGGCTAACCCCTAAACTGCCATGGGCTTCATCTTGTAGGAGTGATCAGTAGAAACAAACAGTCAATGAAATATTAAAGTCAGTCATTCTCATTTTTGTTTCACATTATTTTTTGTATTTTCTATGAACTCATTCAAACTTTTAGCAATATAAACTTAAAAAAAATCATGTGTGGGGAAAAAAAAATCAAAAAATAACAGAAGAAATCTGTGATAGAAACATTAAGACATGCCATGTTTTAATCCTTTTTTAAAATCAGTGAGACAGAAAAGTTTCAGAGATCCATCTGATGTAGACAAGAGTCTGAGGAGTTTGAGACATTTAAACCTCAAACATCTGATTTTAATCCTCAATGTTTGAACATTAGAAGTCAGTGGAAGTTAATAGAAGATAAGAGAAATCAGTAAAGAGAACAGAAATTTTCTCACCCCTCTGCTGAGCTGCAGCAACCACCACCATCAGCAAGAATAGCAGCAGCAACTTCATCCCTGCAAACACCATCTCAACAACTATTTGTAACTGGACTTACACGGGGACTAAGTGAAGTCAGCGTGTCTCTATCTGGACTTAGACCAGTTCTCTCTTGTGTTAACTGGCAGAATAAATCTAGTGAAGAGGAATGTGCTGCTGCAGAGTCTCTGTTGGCATGCCACAGTGACTCCACATCTCTCTCTCTTTCATTCATTCGGCTCAATAAGAGGAGGGCTGGGGGTGGGTGGACTGTACCACTGATGTGGTGATGGGGGGGTCTCCTCCTCTTCAAAGGTTTGTTCTGCCGGACTACTCGCTATTGGAGTCACAAAAAATTCAAAATGACTAATGTTTACAAAATATGGAAACATGAATAATTATTTCTGTTTGGTCTTTTTGTTGTTTTGTGTTTGATTACTCAAGTTTGTGTTTTATAATTTTTTTTTTTCCGGTCCTAAAGTACAAAGGACTCTTTTTAGTTCTTATGTTGCTTTAATGAAAATAATGAAAAATTATTTACCAGGAACAAAAAGAACCAGCCTGTTAACATGTGTGATAGTTTTTGTTTCCATCAAAGGTTTCCAGGTGAGACATAGTGATGAAAATGCATCAGTGATAATGATTGAATTATCAGTCTGACATAAAGCTAAACACTGATCTGTTTATCAAACATCACTGTTCAAGTCTTCATCTGTAAAGTAATAATTTAACAGAGTGATAACTGAAGTGAAATGATTTTGTCAGTAGGAACTGACAAGTCATTTAATGTTGGGGACTGAAAGGGGTTCAATCATGTAAAAACATCAGTGTGCTCCTTTAACTGTCTCCACTCATTCAGTTCAAACTATTGTCTCAGTTGAGGGGGTGGGGTAGGGGGCTGGGGTGGGGTGGGGTAGGGGGCTAGGGTGGGGGGGGCTGTACCATATGTGTGTAGAAGGGGGTAGAAGTGTGTGTTTTCTCTGTTATTCATAGTTTTATTTTTCTTTTTTCTGGTTTTTCTTATTTATTGTTTTTTTCTTTCCATTTTGTTCTTACTTTGTGTTTCCCTTTGTCTGTCTTCCCTGTCTCTTCTCACTTCTTGTGTGTTGGGTTTTCAAAAACAAAACAAAACTGCCCATCTGTGTTTGAGACACCTCAAAACACGCTGTTGTCTGTAAACACAGTTTCTTTGTAAATGACTGAATTTTGTTTTAATTTAGTATTTATACAATGTCCCAACATCGTTGGAATTAAGGTTGCATTAATTCTGCCCAGATTTTGTCTGTCCTTTTGAAGTGGAAGTAAATCAATCAATAAAGTTACTAAGATACTCTTTTAAAAAAAACATATATTCGAAGAAATGACTGGCAAAGGGTCAGCCCTACTCCTCTGTTGAGGAGCAGGAAACGCTCGGGCCCTCTTTCCGGCACCCGTCCCCCCTCGGTCCCCAAACGACCAACTCCGGCCCTGTGGTTGGGAAAAGGGTTTTGAGCCCGTCCCCAAGAGGGGCCAGGCGGTGCGCGGTCCATCCCTCGGGTTAGGTTTGGGGAAAAAAAACTCCCCTCCAGAGAAGGAGGAGAATGGTGCACGGGCACGATCCAGTCCTGAAGCGTCTGGGCCTTCATGACTTTTCTTGTAGTTTTTCTTCATCTTTGTGTTTTGTTGTTGTTACTTTCTTGTAGTTTTTCTTGGTTGTGGCTTGCTGTGTGCTAATAAAGTGTGCCTTGTTGCAACGTTTCGACTCCTTTTTGGTCTTCATCAGGCTATAGCACACACTTTAGACTCTTTTGTCTTCTCTGTATCTTTGTATCTTCCTTGTTGGCACCCCCTGTGCATGTCCTTGGCACCCCCTGGACACTGCCTCTTCCTAGCTTCTTTAGCTTTCTTTCTTGACTTTTAGCTCTTCTTCTTAGCTCTTTGCTCTTTCTTAGCTTCTTTAGCTGTTTGTTTTTCTCCTTATTTCAACATTTTGCTCTTCTTCTTAGCTTTTTACTCTTCCTTTTCTTATGAGCAGCATCCTAAACATGTCTGGGCTTGTCCTGCTCTGAGAGATGCGGTCCCTTCACCTGTCGGGTCCGAAATGAAGGAGAGAGAGAGAGAGCGCATTGCTCTTGTCTCCTTTGCTCCTCCCCCTGAATATTTTAACTTCTTTTTTAGGATAATATTACTCTTTTTGAGGTTAGGGTTTACTAAT